>CM043018.1:123707346-123735979 GCA_023690525.1 Holotrichia oblita
TTCCTTCTCAGAAATGCAGCGAAATTCTCTCTTGAGACTGGTTATATTTAGATTGCGATCTCTTTGTTTTTCCGGACATGTGTGTGATGGTGCAATTATTGCAGTTGCTGTTGCAGTTTTCTTTTTTGTAATCAAAGTTTGTGATTTTCGGAAAACTGTTTATATTTTTATGTATTTATTTTGATAGGCTATCAAAGCTGCCTAAGTTTATTTCATTATTTACTTTCTACTCAATTAGGACAGTCGATTGCGAAGATTTCGATATCCAAATTTGAGTACAGTGATACTTTATGGATTAGAAATATGTGATCAACTTGATCAAAAGCCTTTCGAAAATGTAGATAGTCCAGTTGCTGACCGGCCTCCAATGTGCTGCCAATGAAGCTAGAAATTGAAGTAGATTTGTTTGGGTGCTGCGACATACGTGCAGATTAATATTGATTATAGTACGGTAGGTATTAAAGATTACTTTGAATACTATGTTATACTCAAACACCTTAGATACACAAGATAACAATGATATTGGGTGGTAGTTTTCTACTGAAGGCTTGCTAGCGTAGGACTGCACATTGTTAAGAAATATTCTGAAATGATATCCAGACCGGAGCTCAAACGTTTTTGCAAATTTATAAGCTAAAGGTAGCAGTATCGCAATCGGTTGCAGACATATTTCGGTTGTGCGTAATTACATGAGGGATGGGACCTGCCTTTTGTTTGGTTTTTTGCAAAGTACCAGAAAGCATTTGTATTAGTTAGGACAGCATTTTATACAGTAGAAGTAAAATAATTCACACCGAAGCGGAGATTCATAGTCTCTAGACAGTTGCCAGGAAACGTCGTAACCTGTGTACTAAAGATTCACACATCCCGCATTAGATTAGATCTGTATTCGATACCACAACCACGTAAGTCACATCATTATCTCCGCCAATGCTAACATTACGTTAACCTAAGGAGATATACCATTATTCTGCAACACACGATACAAACGGAGAAGCTATACATTATCTATCTATAACTTATTATTCCAGACGTCAGCCTTCACATGTAGAGCGTTAATATAATGATCGTCAAATTAGGTAGGCTTGTCGTAGACTCCGTGTGCCTAAATCATCGTCTGAGTTAGGAATCTGAATTCTCTAAACTCTAGGATTTGTTTTAATTAATGATGCCCTCAGCAATTAACCGCAAACAGCGGAAAGTTATTTTTTATTTTCCGAAATTTTGGGGGCAATCATTTCTAGACTTACTATTTTGACAAGTTTAAATCCGCTTGATATTTTCTGAAGGGATTAAATGGACGATAAAAGTCAGTACTTTGTAATTAGTAGAATAACATAAAGTTAGAGGTAGTGTCAGAATTACATTAGATTCGATAGAGATTGTATTTGATTATGAAAACACGTAGAAAGTTGTATTTCTGTATATATTATAATCTTAAAGTTACTGATAAATTAAAGTCGACTTTCTGAATACGAGGTTCACCGTCCTATTCTGATAACGTGAATAAATACCTGTATTCAGCCATTTATCTCTCACGTCAGCAACAGTAAATTATGAGAATTATAGGATTTACCAGTTGACATGAACAAACGTACCTAAATGTATAAATTGAGTTTCCCTAAATTACTACATTTTCATAGACAAAAGGTATGGAGACTACATGTGTTTAATATCTAAAAAAGAGTTCGTATTTCCAAAATAATAAATAGAGGAGATACAAGTCTGCATACACGTAACATGTAGACAGAGAAAAACGAGTTTCAACAAAAAATTTGTATTTATTAATCTTAAAAAGATTCTACGTGTTTGAATTACTTTTTGTGGTAATACTCTGCGGTGTCGTAAATCCTGTTCTTTTCAAATGACATCTCAAAACGTTATACAAGTGTTGTGCAAATAAAACTGGTAGAATCATGTCTGTTAGGCGGCAATGCTTATAAATATAAAGTGGGCCCAGCCCTTAACCTAATACAGTAATACGTTATTGAGACCTTCTCCTTCATCCTTTTTCATACTTAATTTGGAATATTTTCTCTACCTATTGCATAAGAGTGATCACGGCGTGATCTAGTAGAAGATAAACTCACTATCAAAAGATGTTTGATAATATACAAAAACAGAACCATCTGCTCATACATACCTGTACATAGATACAAAACTTTTGATATTTTCCTTCTTCAGAAATGCAGCGAGATTCTCTCTTGAGACTGGTTATATTTAGCTTGCGATCTCTTTGTTTTACCGGACATGTGTGTGATAGTGCAGTTATTGCAGTTGCTGTTGCAGTTTTCTTTTTTGTAATCAAAGTTTGTGATTTTCGGAAAAACTGTTTATATTTTTATGTATTTATTTTGATAGGCTATCAAAGCTGCCTAAGTTTATTTCATTATTTACTTTCTACTCAATTAGGGCAGTCGATTGCGAAGATTTCGATATCCAAATTTGAGTACAGTGATACTTTATGGATTAGAAATATGTGATCAACTTGATCAAAAGCCTTTCGAAAATGTAAATAGTCCAGTTGCTGACCGGCCTCCAATGTGCTGCCAATGAAGCTAGAAATTGAAGTAGATTTGTTTGGGTGCTGCGACATACGTGCAGATTAATATTGATTATAGTACGGTAGGTATTAAAGATTACTTTGAATACTATATTATACTCAAACACCTTAGATACACAAGATAACAATGATATTGGGTGGTAGTTTTCTACTGAAGGCTTGCTAGTGTAGGACTGCACATTGTTAAGAAATATTCTGAAATGTTATCCAGACCGGAGCTCAAACGTTTTTGCAAATTTATAAGCTAAAGATAGCAGTATCGCAATCGGTTGCAGACATATTTCCGTTGTGCGTAATTACATGAGGGATGGGACCTGCCTTTTGTTTGGTTTTTTGCAAAGTACCAGAAAGCATTTGTATTAGTTAGGACAGCATTTTATACAGTAGAAGTAAAATAATTCACACCGAAGCGGAGATTCATAGTCTCTAGACAGTTGCCAGGAAACGCCGTAACCTGTGTACTAAAGATTCACACATCCCGCATTAGATTAGATCTGTATTCGATACCACAACCACGTAAGTCACATCATTATCTCCGCCAATGCTAACATTACGTTAACCTAAGGAGATATACCATTATTCTGCAACACACGATACAAACGGAGAAGCTATACATTATCTATCTATAACTTATTATTCCAGACGTCAGCCTTCACATGTAGAGCGTTAATATAATGATCGTCAAATTAGGTAGGCTTGTCGTAGACTCCGTGTGCCTAAATCATCGTCTGAGTTAGGAATCCGAATTCTCTAAACTCTAGGATTTGTTTTAATTAATGATGCCCTCAGCAATTAACTCGCAAGCAGCGGAAAGTTATTTTAATTGAATTACACCTTCCGAAATTTTGGGGGCAATCATTTCTAGACTTACTATTTTGACAAGTTTAAATCCGCTTGATATTTTCTGAAGGGATTAAATGGACGATAAAAGTCAGCACTTTGTAATTAGTAGAATAACATAAAGTTAGAGGTAGTGTCAGAATTACATTAGATTCGATAGAGATTGTATTTGATTATGAAAACACGTAGAAAGTTGTATTTCTGTATATATTATAATCTTAAAGTTACTGATAAATTAAAGTCGACTTTCTGAATACGAGGTTCACCGTCCTATTCTGATAACGTGAATAAATACCTGTATTCAGCCATTTATCTCTCACGTCAGCAACAGTAAATTATGAGAATTATAGGATTTACCAGTCGACATGAACAAACGTAAATGTATAAATTGAGTTTCCCTCAATTATGAATCTAAATTCTAAAAAAAAGAGTTCGTATTTCCAAAATAATAAATAGAGGAGATACAAGTCTGCATACACGTAACATGTAGACAGAGAAAAACGAGTTTCAACAAAAAATTTGTATTTATTAATCTTAAAAAGATTCTACGTGTTTGAATTACTTTTTGTGGTAATACTCTGCGGTGTCGTAAATCCTGTCCTTTTCAAATGACATCTCAAAACGTTATACAAGTGTTGCGCAAATAAAACTGGTAAAATCATGTCTGTTAGGCGGCAATGCTTATAAATATAAAGTGGGCCCAGCCCTTAACCTAATACAGTAATACGTTATTGAGACCTTCTCCTTCATCCTTTTTCATACTTAACTTGGAATATTTTCTCTACCTATTGCATAAGAGTGATCAGTGAGAGGCGTGATCTAGTAGAAGATAAACTCACTATCAAAAGATGTTTGATAATATACAAAAACAGAACCATCTGCTCATACATACCTGTACATAGATACAAAACTTTTGATATTTGAAAAGAATTTCCACAACATGTACTTTTTTGTAACGTGCAAGGAGATTGCTTATTTACCTACCTTTCTACCCTTAATCCTGTTCGTAAACACTTATTTTGGATTCATTGGACACTGCTCAGATGACGTGTAGCTGTATTTGCCTAAGAGAGAATGTTATTCGTCATAGAGGGTCATGTGAAGGAGGTACCGGTTCTAAACAAAATTTCTGCAGAACACCAGCTTCAGTACACTTGACAGTTGAAAACTGTAGCCTTTTCTGATCCTTGTTATAACCGGTAGCATGTGGCATAGCAGAATCAATACATGTGCCATACTTTTTTCAGTGCCTAATACCATCATTTTCAAGTCTTGTCCCTTGCTCAATGAAACATTAGTCGCATTTATGGTAATTAAATTGACAGTTCCTAACTTGATTCTAAATCTAAGTTGTGGCGGGGTTGGAGAGGTAGAAAATACGGCATATAGTATGAGGAAGAAAGATCAATGGGTTTTGTCTGGTCTGGACACAGGAGCTACAGTTGTCATTTTAGATGTTTTCAATTTTAGCCGGTTTTGATGATTGCATGAATGATTTGAGCGAACTGAACACTAACTTTCCTGGTAAGGCAGCTATGTTGTAAACGTTGTCATTTTCAGAAGCCTTTCTATTTGACAGTTTGGCTAGTTCCGTCTATACTAGTCCTGGAGCGGTGACATATTTTGCTACTTCATTCAGAGGGATGTAAATGTGATCTAAGTCCCTGATCATGCCTTCAATTTCACATTCTAGTCTTGGGTCACCGTTGGGAAGCTGGTGGTGAACTTGGCTTATGTTGGCCAGTCCATCAGCCATATCATTGAAACGAAGCTTAGACTCATTGGTACAGCTAAGTTGATGGATGAATCGTCGCCTTTTGGTGAGTTCTCAGGCAGTTTTTGTTATTGTTCCTAGATGTATCCCAGATGGTGACGGAGAAGTTATAGACGAAGATATCCGCGCTGTGATGGTGATCATCTGAAGGACCAAAGGTCATGCTGATATACGTGCTGTTATTGGAATATTCGTGGAGAGCATTTATGTATTTCATGAACTTTTTAGGTATGCATGGTCTAAGTCCACAAGAGTCGACACTCACCGAGATGTCGACAGTTTATAAACATTTATGGCTTTTTAAGCACATTTTGACGATTTAGAAATATCATTGTTTGTTGTAAGATAATTCCAAGACAACAATAATAAACCAACTAATGTGTAATGTTACGTTAGAAAATAAATCAGGAACATTACATGCTAACTGCTGAATTAGTTTTGCGTTTACTATACAGGGTGGGGACTTTAACTGAAGAAAATTCGATAAAAAATCAGGTGACAAATTTTGCAAAAAATGCTTGGACACGTCGATTTTTATTTTTGAATACGGATTTTTTTGTGGTAAATTCATATATACAGGGATGCCCAAAAATAAATTACGACCATCAACCTCTATCATCAAGTTCTATCGATAGAGGACTTTAAATGGAACAAATTCTATAAATTTATTATTTCAAAAGTTGTTCGAAATGCGCTCCATTCACTTCTTGGCAAAGAGCCAATCGGTTATAAAGCTCATTTTGCAGGCTGTTTAAAACCTGAGGTGTATTAATCTGATTTCCAGTGTAATCCGAGTTTCCAATTCTTCGATATTTCTTCGTAAATTTCTCGATAATTATTGAGTTTAGATATAGGACATGGTACATAAAACATACTTAGATTTCGATAAAGAATTCAAAAATACAATAAAAAATAGGTCATTCTATAAAAAAAAATAAGTTGATGGTCGTAACTCATTTTGGGGCCACCCTGTATATATGAATTTACCACAAGAAAATCCGCATTCAAAAATAAAAATCGATTTGTCCAAGCATTTTTCGCAAAAAATGTCAGCTGATTTTTATCGAATTTGTTCCAGTTAAAGTCCCCACATTGTATATGTAAAACTGAATGTATTAAAACGTAAAAGAAACTTGATAATCGCTTAATGGCTACCATTGACCTGGATATTTTAGTGCGAAGTTTAGTACGTCCATTTAATCAATTTAATCTCGTTTCCTGATATTGCAGCATTCACAAAATCTACATGTGAGTCCCTGACATTTTCCTATACCGTTGACAACTCGGATAAAATAAATTTATAATTCCACAGCATCATTAGCTACAAATCAACAGTTTCCACTAATTCAAAACTAATTTAATGTGAAGTATCAGGTACCGCGTAATTGAAACCGTTGCCGTCATATGAATCAATAAATGTAATACTTCCACCCACACATTCTGAAAATAAATTATTTCCAATACCAGCATTTCCTTTATTAAATGCAATTTAGTTACGTCGTTGTAATGCTATCGATAATGTTTATGCCAATTGTAACAATAAATATTAATAGTATAACAATATTTAGGATTATAGATACGATCTATTAACAGTGCTACTGTTAAAATTGAGTGAAAATTGTAAAATGGGACAGCTTCTTGCACAAATTTATAGGCACATGTATCATGTTTAAATTTTCATAAAAACCTAGTACATACAAACTAGATAATTTAGGAAATCTGTTTTTAAAATAATACGAATTATGTATTTTTGAAGACCTAAGGAGAACAAAACACCAGAAGAATTTATTTGCGGGTCTAAATAACTAATTATTTTATTCAATAAATTGTAGCAGATACCTAATTCTTTCGTTAAACAAAACGCAAATTACTTACCATTTACTTATCAAAATATACGTTTGCCTCTGACATTAGAGAATTATATTGCGCAAAATGTCAACCCATTCTTGAAGACAATTGCAGAAGTTTCTGAATTTAAACACGTCTACATGCATCTTATTATTCTAAAACTAATTAATAACTTTTAAAATTAATCTATTATTAAACTGTATCTACAATTTATGCAACTTCTCTGTAATACGAGTAAACAAAAGCAGAGAATACACGAAACTATCTAAAACGCTTCAAGGCATTTATGACGCTCAAGCGATTATATTGCATCGTTTGTTGTGAATAGATCTACGTACTTAAATAGAAGCAATATATACACAGAAGATAGCTATGTTAACTACTACGAGAAAATGCGCTTTATTCCAAAACGTTAGCTAGCACAATGTTATTGCATTATGCTCTCATCGACTTTACTCGATTCAATCCTTAACACAAGAGAAGTGCATTCTGTACATATTAACTTTTCGTGTAAAGATAACATCGAGAATTTCGTTCACAATAAACTAGCAAACTCATATTATGGTCTATCTACCAACCTATATACCTATATATTTTAAAAACAGTTACTCCATTGCATGATGCAAATTATGCTTAACATGTATTTACTTTTACTTGAGCAAATATTTGAAAAAGTAAACGTCTATATAGGAAATGAGGTCTTGAAATTGTGACACACGATAGGAGTTTATGGAAATATTTCGAGGTTAATGTCCCTAATATGATGGTAAAGTGAACAGGTATTATTGGGAAACGCGGGCACCTAGTACCTACTTAACGAAATAATTTTCCTGGAAAATTATCAAGATTTTATCGGTTATTATTGTTATTATTATTATAGAAAAATTTCTCAGATAGATTCTGCAATCTTATCGAAAGTATTATACACCATACAATTATAGTGTAAACTTAGAAATCTAGGTTAAATGCTTTTCAGTGCCAGCCTACAATGATTATCAAAATTCGAAAGTTTAAACCGCACCGATCATTATCAAAGCTATACAGAACAAGCAGTTGCAATAGAGATTTAAGAAACTGTCCCTGTCTGAAGCCGAGTAGTAAAGTTTCACGTCACAAAGTCAAATCAAATTGCGCTGTGTTCGTCCCCGAAAATGTTGATGCAGTTCATGACATGATTTTGTCAGACCGTCGAATTGGGCTAAAACGAATATCTGAGGCACTGAATATTTCATATGAACGCGTCCATCATATAGTTCACGTCGATTTGGACACGAGAAAAATGTCTGCAAAATGGATCCCCAATGTCTAAATGTTGACCGTGTGCTAGGATGAAAGCATTACGTTCGGTCTGTGCTGGGTTTGAAAATGATACAGACTTCTTAAGCCATATTGTTACTTTGGATGAGACTTGGATACATTTCTACGACCCAGAAACAACGCAACAATCGACGAAATGGAGACACTGGTTCTCCAAAAAACTGCTGAAAAAGTTCTTGCTTCGGTATTTTGAAATTGTCATAGAGTAATCATGATTGATTTTCTATATCAGCATGGAACAATAACTGAGAATTATTATTCGACGGTACTGACCACACTACGAGAAAAAAATTAAAGAGAGAAGACGCGGAAAGTTGCCCAAAGGTGTTTTGTTTTGCACAAAAATCGCATGTTGTCATGCAAACAATTTAAGATTTGAGTTCGAATTACTCGAACACCTCTCCCCCTCCCCCTCCCCCCCCCCCTTGCTCACCAGATCTGGTTCCGTCCGACTATCATGTCTTTCCTCAACTGAAAAAAGTTTAAAGTGTCTTCCAACGAAGAGGTGATAGAAGCTGTGTTTAAAATAACGAAAAAGGTTATTGCCTTTGTTTATAGTAATAGGATAAGCTTACCTTAAACTCGCCTGCAAAGGTGATTACCTATCGCTTGTTGTTATAGAAAGAAATCCCATAAAAACCTTCAAAGATTTCGGTATGAGTGAGAAATGATAATATAATTTTGTCGTTCCTGTTAATAGTATAGGTGTTTTCAACACAAACGCGTAGAAACTCACTTGACCAATTTAATACTGCCAGATACTAGCTGCCGTACGTCCTTTGTCAATACATTTGAACTAAAAAATTCAATTCACTGTATCTTTATTATATTAAGATGAATACAACCGTAACGCTTACCTGAGTTCGAGTAACGTGTAAATTATGTTTTCTTTTTTCGCATTACCTAGATAGAACTTCACTTTTACAGCTTTACCATAATCTTTATGTTTTTCTGTGTTTCATGCCATTGCGTAGCAAATATGTTGTATATTTTGACCCCAGAAAAAATTTAATAATTACCGTTAATTCCTACATGTATTAAAACCCTCAACGCGTTTAATTTTTTATGAACTGCTTGTAAAAGGTTAATTATAGTCGCCGCTCCACGGTTGTACACATCTCCTTGCATAAAGCTTAATAAACTTATTTTCCAACTCTGTATAAATGAATACTTTGTATATACACTGCTGTAAATAATACAGACGACTCTAAAAGCTTTGGACTTCCGCAATGGGAGAAAGTAATGAGCTCCTATTTCTGTCATCAGAAAATTGTGCAATTTTGTTATTTGTTTGGTGATATTTGATACATAAGTAAATATATATATACAATTGATACCAGCACAGAGCTCTTGAATCCTCACCTCCTCACTACCTATGAAATGGATGCAAAGGTAAAATACGCATCAGTTTAGTAGAAAAACTAAATGCCATCTTGTTCCTACGATTGGAAGCTCGGTTAGCATCTACTTGATGGTATTGGACGTCAACCATGTGGATTCTTTCTGCCACTTCTAAAACCACGGAAAACATGAACACAAACCAGTAGGAGGAGGTCAAGTTAAATGGTAAAACAAAACTGATATGTTGCACAAAATAAGCAGAGGTGTTCTTAGAAATATTTCGTAAAAGAATGTTCTGAATTTTCTTCCAACCCAATCTCTCAAATAACGCTAGTTTGTACTCAGATGCCAGTCGAACAGAGCACATGTCACACGAGTACTAACAATATTCCTTATTGAGATCAAGTCGATGGTTGTTGGTGTCATTTTATTGGAGTTATAACGAGTAAGTGATGCTAGGTGAACTAATAAAACATTAAATGCAAAGGAAGGCATTAAGGACTTTAGTTACTTAATATTACTTTCCTGGACATATTGAAAATGGGTCTTCTCTAATTTATTTTTGTTTAGACTATACAGTGTGCAGATTATGAAGTGTGGCTTCGTTTGACAAAACCTAATCAACGCGGTTAAATACCAAAATATTTATTAGTTTTATTTTCTTGAGGACACTATTGCAAAAGTGCGACCGTATTTTGAAAAGCTAATGCCTAAATATTCCCAAGATATTTTTCAATAGTACTTTGTCACTAACTTCAAAACTGTTAGACAAACATGACTATAAAATGTTACTTCTCGTTTTCAAAGTTGATTTTCCTAAACTTTAAACGCCTATAGCTCTAAAACTATACTGAAAATCTGAAGTTTTTCAAGAGATAATATAAACATATTGAAAACGCATTTTTTCCTCAAAAACTGTTTCATTTATAAATGATTTTAAATGAAAAATAATTAAATTTTTGCGGATATTTGGACATAATTCTAGAGTTAAACGAGCCATCAAATATCACATTACTTCTGTTTTCAGGGTTTGATTATTTTCTCGGAGAATTAACTTTTTTTTCCACTGTTAAGCGTATGTTGAAAATTAATAAAAACCACAAACAACTTTTCAGGTACTTAACGCCAATGTACCTAATCTAGCCGAAACTATATCCTGTGTAATATACGAGATAACTGTCCTAGAAATGTTATCTGCGATAACTTCTATATATTTTTATTTTATCCTCTTATCCTGACTTGGTCCTACACCATGCACTTTCTTACAAAATCTGTATTAACGTCCTGGAGCGCATCAACATACATCATCACATCTGTCAACATTATTCTTCCTAGATGACATTTTAACTTCCGTTCACTACATATGGTATGCCCGTTAAACCGCTTCTACCGAAGGTGATCTCGACGCATTAGAGCCGGAAAAGCTTAGGGGCGAATGTAACTTATATGATTTTCTATTTTAGGAAGTTACATCAAACCCACGTATGTATGTACGAGAGAGATATATTATTAAAATAGAATGGAAACATTGATGTGTATCCCGGAAATAGGAAGTTAATCGGGAGTAACTATAATGGAATTCTTCAAATGTATAGTGCACTAATTTGATTGTCAAAGTTAGTAGTTATTTGAGTTTCCGGATGTGAAAAATGTTTAATACAAAGTAATAATCAAACAGTAATCAGTGAAGCGAAATTCTATTTCCACCCATGGTGTTCAAGAAACAAAGGAAATTACATTTTTCGAATTTATTCAACCATTAAGTTGCATTACAAATTTATTTCAATATAGTTATGAGTGTTTTCCTCTATATTAGTGATATTTAAATACTTTTTAGATATTTAAATATGATATATATATATTAATATAACAAAAAATTTGTTCCGTGAGAACGGGATTTAATTAAATTTATGCGTACCAATCCATCTCAATGCTTCCGTTTTGTATAGTAATAAATTAGCAACACGCAGAAGAATGATGTCTACCATTCATACTTAAAACTTGTATTTTTCAACTTCATCCTGATTCTTTAGCAAAGTAAAAAAACACCTATTGCTGGAAGCGAAGTGTGTAGGATCTACAGAATTCTTAATAGCCCCATTTTGCTTACGTCTGTTATTCTTATTACAGCTTTTCATCTCATTTAAGATACGTGAGGACCAGTACGCTGTTTATGTACAGTAAAACTCTAGCTGCAGACAATTGTGCCGCTTTGTACGACGTAACGCTATATTGAAGCGGACTTCATAATATACAGAGTGCGGCTAAAGTATTGCAGCAAGTGGGCAAACGCTTAGAAATTTAGATGATGATATTTGGTAGCGTTGAACTGTATATTATAGCCAAGATTATGACATGAATTTCACTTGTTTTGTGCAATTGATGTGGGCAGGACGACGCCATCTTGCTTTTTTTAAATAGGAACAAGGGTTTAACTTTAGAGCAATTGAGAGCTACTTACTCCCAAAATACAAAGACATACATTATAAAGTTGTTTATTGAGAAATAATTTTAAAAAATCATAATAAATGTTCAAAATGCTGCCCGTTCACTTCTTGGCACAAATAAAGTCGTCTTACAAAAACGTCTAATGAATGATGTGTCAAGAAGTGAACGGGCAACTGTGAAGGTACCGCCATGTCCACTAGAATTTGATGCTTCTCATTTTCTAATATTAGTTCCTAATTCACAGCATTACGTAAAAGTACTAGACAGTCTTCAATTATATCCTTGTTCTCTCTGTAAGCGTTTCTTTTTCATTGCTACTTACAAGGAAGCACAGGTAAGTGGTGGCGGCCGATTTAAATGAAATTCGGTGGGTTTGTAGACTGATGCAGTGTAAGAACAACGGTAACTTCCATAGATGCTAAATCGCTCGTTTTCGGGGTAGGGGCGACCAAGAGCCAACGCTACCTTCCGCTATTTGCTTTAATATCTCCAAAATTATAAGACATATCTAAAAAAATTAAGACAAATATATAACTGATTCAGTGTATAATGAAAGCTTCCACTTTTCCTTACAAAATTTTTTAATAATTATCTAGGACATGTTTCAGCCAAAGGCCATCTTCAGCTAGAATCTACAGTATATTTGTTGTCAAAAACTAAAGTGAATAAAGCATAAAATGTATAATACTTACAGTCAATAAAAACATTAACAAAATGAATGATAGGTCACATGTAGTAAAATAGTTAAAGTGTGGATAACAATAAAATCAAGTTTAAATTATGTTCACATGTCATTATGACGTAATTAGATACATTAAATTAAATTAATGAATGTTAAATGAAGTTGGGACGTTAAATGTTAAAATAGTTAAATTTAAAATAAACGTAAAATGGGGGAACTGAAGCAATACATAGTATTGGCGTTAAAACTGCAAATGAACTGACAGAGTGTCATGTTGAAGGGTATCAAGTGATATTCACGTAAATAGTGCCAACTTAAATAATAATATAACTGTTAGAAATATAATAAACTAAATAAGAGGTAGATGCATGGTAGATGTTACCCTTAACAACTATACTGAGCCGCTTTCGGGTACAACTGTTGGAGTACTCCCGAGTTACTCCGGAGCACTCCAGTCAGGTTTGTGCGCGTTCGGGTATCACAAGTTTCATGCTTCGGTACTGCACCAATTTCTTCGTCCCTTTCCCCTGAAGCACCTACCGATTTTTTGGTGCATCACGCTCCAATGTTTTCTTTACGCAGGATCAGCTGTCACTATGTCAAACAACAAATCACGTTCGGGTGGTTTCTGCTTCGGAATCAATCGGATTCCGCGCATTTAATTGGAGCACTATAAAGGTTATAAACTAAAGTTCACAATAAAATGTCAAGTAATAAATGTCATTATTGTAGAAGGGGTGGGGGGTAAAATTAAATGTATCCAAAACATTTCAACTGTTTGTATGACAGGAATGTCAGTGGTTATGTCACAAATACTATGGCAAATTATAAAACTACTATATAATTTGCATTTTTTCATAAACAGTTGACAATAGTAAAATGGATACGTTTGATTTTAACTCCCACCACCCTCTCCTATCAATAGGCTTTCGTAGTTCAAGTTGTTAGCCTGTATATTGGGACGGCTATGATTTTTATACAAAACTCAAGAAATGTTCTGGCAAAATATTTTATATATTCTGACTTACAATTATTTTTAAATAAACATGTTTTTAACAAATTATTTACATTATTAGTGTAAATTAAAAATAGTCTGAAACAAAAAATTTAAGAATCAGATTTTTAAAGTGCAAGATTTACTGACAACTAAATACTGGGACGACAGTAAATTTAATAACTTGTAATGTCGCCTTTTGCTTTAATTACAGCACGAATTCTGGCAGGCATAATAAGGACCAATTTCTTTCAAAATTCTGGTGTGGTTTTATCTCATATACGTTGCATTTCGCGGCGCAAGTTGATAACTGTTCGGGTTGTGGTTGATTTCGAAGATGTGTTTTAACTTCATGCCACAAACATTCAATCACGTTAAGATCGGGACTATTGGCAGGCCAGGACAAAACGTTTATGTTGTTTCTTGCAAACCATAATTTTGTTGTGCGTGCTGTATGGCATGAAGCGCCGTCTTGCTGGAAAATGTAATTACCATTAGAACTGAGCACCTCAATGCTTGCCAACAATTGCTCTTGCAAGATTTCCTGATATTTCTGGGAATTGACAATACCTTCCACAAATTTTAATTGACCTACTCCACTAGCCGACATGCAGCCCCAAATCATTTGCCCTTTTGCAAATTTGACAATTCGTTTCAAACAATCTTTATGAAATGCTTTATTCTTTCCGCGTATTACTCTTTTGCGGCTGTTACCTACGCAAACGTCAAATTTCAATTCGTCGCTAAAAATAACCCGTTTCCAGTCGTAGGTCCATTGCAATTTTGATTTTGCCCAAAGTAGACTTTTCTTTTAAAAATCGGTTAACATCGGTTTCTCTTTTGCCTAAAGTAATCCGAAAATTAAGTTTACTTAATTTAAGATTATTTAACCCTTACTTTGTAAAAATCTAAACCTGATTTGTGTATCCATTTGCGACAACATTCGCGTGATATATTTAAATTGCTTTCCCTATTCCAACAAGCAGTAATTTCGCGCAAAGTACTACACCTTCCACTTTTACAAATTTTTATGAAATTTCCTTGATCTCGCGATTTAACAACTTTTGATCTCCCTGGACCTTTTTTAACGATTTTCCTCTGTTGTGCTGTGAAATTATTATTTCACGCAATTTTTTTTAAATTGGTTCGCCTCTAACCATCTTTCACAACGGAAATTGAATTTGATTCACGTGGATAAGAAAATCTGTTAAAATGACACATAAGTAACAGTAAATACTCGTGTTTAGAGTACAAGATAGATGGAGTGCCAATATATAGTTGTCAACGAAATATTGCACTTTTTCAAAAAATATTAATAATTTGATTTAAAAGTAGAACAATGATAAACGGAAAATACTATGAGTAGTAAAAGTCATAGTAGTCAAGTATTTTTGTAATATATATAGCAATGGTAATATTTTAAGTATAATTATATTAAGATAACTCTAAAATTAAAATAATGCCTAAATTATGTCAGATACATGAATATAGGTTTTTCAAATGTTTCAATTTGATCATTAAGTAAAATGTGGCTATTTCTATGTTTTTCAATTTCGTACAATTCTAAAAGATCAAGTTTATGATTTTTGTGGCATCTATGTAAAAGTGTAGGATTATTATAGTTAATAATGTGGAGTAGGTACATTCATCCACGATCTCCTAAGGTAGCACCAGAATCTAGTAATCAGTACCATCGTTCTCCCCTACATCCATGGCGTTACAGATCACATCGGTAGATTTCTTCGCAAGCAAAATATCCAACCCATCTTTAAACCTTTAAACAAGATCTCCCAAATTCTTCCTTCGCCCAAGGACACTCGCCCAGGTCTCTCCCATAAAGGCATTTATAAAATTCCTTGTGACTGTGGCTCAGTATACATTGGCGAAACTGGACGTTCTATTCAAACTAGAATCAAAGAACACCAACGGCACGTTAAGTCACGTTCCTCAACACACTCAGCCTTAGCCGAACACTTTGTTGATACGGGCTATAAAATTTGTTTTGATCAGGTATCTGTTGTAAGCAAGTCTCATCGCTATTTTCCACGAAAGGTAAGGGAAGCTATCGAGATCCAGAGACATCCCCAAAATTCTCAATCGTGATATTGGTTACCCACTCTCCTTTCCGCTTCTTCGACCCGTGCTCACTGTTCCGCATCGTTACCTCGCGCTCACCGTGACCTTCTGGCGCCCCACACCTAGTTTTGCTCCTGAAGAAGCCACTTACATTAGTGGCGAAACGTCGAGTTTGAGTAAGTTGTATATATATTTTTGTATTTTCTTTTTCATCTTTGTTTTATTTTATTTTGTATTGTATATATGTACTTTACTATGACGCGGTCAAAACCCGGAAGCTCTCATAACAGAGACTTGGAGCGTGGAAGCCTTCGATATCATTTAACCTTATTCATATTCATTCGACTCTCTTGATTCTAGAGCATAATTACTATTTTTTTCACGAAAAATATGCATGCATAAGATTGTATATTGTTGCAGCGAACGCACATCTATACTTTTTTAATGTTATGCACAATATTTTGATATAACTACAAGGTTAATTTATGCTCAAAAACGATAATTAAAAAAAAAAAAGTGTCAGCTGAAATATATATATTTATTCATAATCTAACGGTTCCACCGCCACTTTTGAATGAGCAAGAATATGAATTGTTTAATGAAAAAGCTAACGGAGCGAGCGCTCTCTCGAAAAAGCAACTTTATTTCACGAATCGCTTATCTCATTCTATTTGACCAGCATCAATTACCCGATACGTTCGGATCGCTGTAAGGTTCGTCTTTTGATGGGTTAAACGGTGAATTAGTGCTTCCAATTTCCATGTTTGATTAGCTTTATCGATTTTTCTTTAATTAGGGTACCACTTCCTGCAAAATTTTCATTGTTCACTGAGTAACTCTAAATATCTTTCCTTGCGTAGGATGTGTACCTATGTATATATAACTTCCTTCTCAGCTATACTGCTTTCGCTTTTAGCTGAATTAAATCTCTTACGCATCAATTTCTGTTGTGCATTATGATTTCACCCTAATGTCAGCGACAGATGGTTAATTGATTTCAAGGTTAATGAGCTTTAACAGTATTAATTTTATCCAATACGTATTTGAATATTATGTGCATGTGAACGCTTTTCTATATGCAACTCTATTCCAGTATTTTCTGCTCTACGGCTTCTTTTAATATTTAATCAAAATTAAATATAATTAGATGCACGGAGTTGCTTTTAAAATTATGTTCATGCACTATTTAATAACGTTTCTTACAAGTTTAGATTTTTTTTTATATTGTGAACTAAGTTCTCTTTTTAGATCGATAGGTTTCAAGTGAATGGGTCCCACGAGACTTCTTCTGCGCTACGTTATCTGTCTGCAAAGTTTTTTTCTATATTGTTTTTACAACAGCATATCCTATTGCACTTAAAGTTTTATATTGATGTAATATTTCATCATTATCTTTTATATAAACTATTCAGATAACTTATGTTGTAATGTATCTAACAGTAATGAATGCACAATTAAAATTCATTCTGTTCATCCAAATTTTTACTTCCAATCAAAATCAAATCATTTAATCTCTATATTTTATATTTAAAGTAAATTTTATTCTTAGCATTACTTTCTAATTTTCAGTAAAAAAAAATCAGCGCCATTTGCAGAGATTAAATGCTGCCTCACTTCACTGCGACCTGCAAGATCTATTATGAGTACCCTTAATCTTTTAGTCCCAATTGATCTCCAGAACCCCAATTCGAGAGAGTGGTCACATCATGACCATCTCTCGACATCAGAATTTGCTATTCTTGAAAGTTTCACTTTTCTTACAAATCGTGAGAACTTTACTCTCTCGGAAATTTGTAGGATAATCTTCAAATGTTAGGAGAAGCATGCGCACATAATATAAGTTTTGTTGGTTTTTAGGCCGCTACGCGCGTGCTGACAAATTGAATTGAATTGAATCTGATTAAAATATCCAATAATTGACGGAATTTATCGAAAGTTGTTACTTTGAGTTTTGTATTTGATTAAATTGGTTACAGGTAGGTTGTTGGCGATAAATTTGATAATAGAGTGGATAGATGTTGAGGCAATTTTATCGTGTTCTGATATTTCTTAATCATCGATAGAATTTGAAAACGCGATTTCGCTCAAAAAATAACTATAAAAAAATTGTCTTCTTTATACGTTTCTTAGCTTGCTCATGTTGCTACGAATCGATTACGTTTAAAACGATTCGCTATTGATTATAATTGCTTAACCGTCGATTTTATTGTAATTGAATGCGAATCACGCTTGACTGAGGAGACCAACCTTTTTACGAATAAGTTAGAAAGAGATAAAGCGTTTTGATATTAAATCCTCATTGGTAAATGTACTTGCCACTTACTTCACCCTATTTACGGTATTACTTATGAAATCTGGCAACGTTTACGTTTTAACCGATCTATGTACTACTACAAATTCGAGAATAGGGATTTAAGCTGTCAAGAGAATGTCTTGAGAGAAGTGATCTATCCCTTCTCTCAATAGAATAGGGGAATAGGGGTCCTGACCTCTGAAGAAGTCTAGGATTTTTTGGGAGCTGTGCATTGGTATTGCTCTCAATAATAGCCAGCCGTTTAACTCCATGAGTAACCATGCTGTCCCACACCATTATAGTCACTGAACAGCCTCGTCGTGGCAGTAGTACGCTTTAGGCGAAAGATCCTCTCCAGAGAGACGCCAAACAAACTTCACCCGATCACTCTCTAAAACTTTAATTTTGATCTCGTTACTCCAAACAACCGTGGCTCAATCTTTTTTCGTCGACTCTTCGCATGCCTCAGTCTATTTGATTCGTCCCTGTCTCTGCTTCTGGTTCAAATATAATTTCTTTCTTAAACTTTTCGCTCGTATCCTGTTTTATCTAAACTTGGATTTTCTTCTAGTTCATGTAGCTGATGTCATCGATTTTACCGACCAACTTTTTCGCAATTTCCTTTTATAAACGTACCATTCTTGACGAATATGACGGCTTTTCCTACCTTTTTAGATGCCCAGTCAATACGTTTCGAAGCATACGAAGCCATTTTAGTTGATATTCACACTGTAAAGCATTTTGCTAAGTTTCTCACACCTAAAATACATATCCTATGTATGGCCATTTCACATCATGCCAGAATTTTAAAACATTTAAAAACCAAATCATATCACCGCCTACATATAGACAACTGGGCGCTAGTTTTCGGCACTGTTGGTGTTACCATCTTCAGATGTTCAGTTTCTTCGATAAACTCATGAACTAAACAATCCAATTCCATTTAAATTTTAACGTTATGTTTATTATTGCATATACCATAAAAAAAGTTAAATATACATAAAAGTAATGAAAAAGGTGGGGGAATTATTAAACAGAACCAATCTTGATTTTACGCAAACAAATCGTTTTATATCGCATCAACAACTCAAAGAGAAATCATACATATTATATAAAAACCGGATTTCTAAAATTTCGCATTATATAGAGACCCTACCAAGCTGAATCAACAAAAGTTCCAAGAGTATCACAAAATATGAAATCGAATCAAATTTAAAATTCCCAATGCGTTACTTCGATATAAAGTGCGTTGAAATATACGCAAATGCTGACATATTTTCAACAAAATCCTTTTCATTTTACACAAGTTCAGGATGTTATTAGACTAAACGCGTTACAAACATGAATAGCCAAATTGAAGCGTTGGTACTATTCGTCGTATATACTCGCGTGTAGTTTCGTGTGGGAGGATAAATTGAATTTATATGAAATTTGTTGGGAAACATTCTATGTACAAAACAATTCGAATATTTTACGAAAGCGGTTGGTATTACGGCATAACACTAACATAACGACAAAAGAATTCCTTTGGTATCGTAGATTTGTAAGCAAAGTTGAAAATTAATTTCATACGGATTTGAAGAACATACATAGTTAGTTTAGCACAGTTTATTTTTGTTAATTCCTCTGTACACCCGCATTTGTATTAAGCTATGAAAAACTAATTCTGCTTATGCTTCTTAGTTTATTATATCTATTTGTAACTCTTTATAATTTCTCTTGACATAATATTTAACAAGTTCATATAACACTCACGTATAGTAACCTTAGTTTTATTACAGTGCTCTAAAGTCATTTTATTATGCCCTTAATGCGTTTAACACATATTAACAGATCCATAACGCATGCAATTTAACAAACTCAATTATAAATTAATTATGTGCGCGACTTTTAATTATGGATTCATTATACTAATTGGATATGTAATCTAATAGATACAACCACTCAATTAGGTGGATAGGAAAAAATCTATGCCAGTATTAATACATATTTGGCTATAGCTGCGCACCTCCTAGTGCAGAATGTTAGATTTCAATTGATGCTTTGCTTTTGAATCTCTCTTATCACGGTTCTTAATATCTAGATGGACAACTATTTTAGATTGATTGTAACAGTTTCCAAGTGCTCATAACTTTACTTCCAAAAATTATGCAAATGTACCTACTCAATTTTTCAAATAATCCTCACTGCGGCAATATCCACGAGATTAATCGTTGTTTAGCCCTGCTGTGTCGTTCGTTTTGTCTACACAAATAAGATGCTCGGGTCTAAAACGACCAGTTACGTTAAAATGGCTGACTAATTATCACGTCTTCTTTTTTATATTCAAATAAACATATCTAGCATAAAAGCAAACATTTAATAAAAGAAAATTGAACATTACATTTCAAAATAATACAAAAACTAAGAATAAACTTTTACAGAATATAAACATTGCGGAATATAGAAATTAACAGTAGCAAAAGAAACGACACTAGAAAATTAACTTTATACACAAAGAAAAGTAAAAATAAGTTTATAAAAGACAAAAAAGATATTTTACCTATTTGTAACACTGCTTACATACTTGCTCTAAATGTTTCTTACAACAATACTTTCCACACTTACAGCACAAATTAGCACACTTATTGTCAGTTTTCTTACACATATAGCATCTGCCCCTCTTCTTTGATTGAGTCGATGTTGAAGCTTCTTCTTGGACAACCTTTGTAGCAGATTTTATATTTTCCACAATGTCCCTTGCTGTGTAGGAGGTTCAGAAGACCATTCAATTTGCTTGTCTTTCGATAACATAGTTTCGAATGCCACATTTGAAATTTCTGGTTCTTCTTCTTCCGACTCACCTTTCGAACAAACAGAAATATGATCTTCAATTTCAGAGCACTCCTCTTCGTCAGATGGAACCCAACCATTAGAGGAATCTTGTAAATCAAATGTATCATCGTCTGAATTATAAAGTGCTTCTTCTAGTTGCTTTTGTGTCAAGGGAGGCACAAGTTTTGATTGTTTGGAAGTCATAATAAAAAATAAGTAACTCCGCACATGATGTACACAACACTAAGGTTCAACACTGACTAAACGATATACAAGCACTGTGAGATAAAAATAGTGGAGAGATTTACATGCAGGTCGAAACCTGTCGGTATTATTCCCACCGCGGTGTACGGAATTATGCGAGTTTCAACTTGTTTCGGCTACTGAAGAGGACAGGACAAAAGTGACCCAAACAACCTATGTGTGTAAACTTTAATTACTAAAAAACTAAAGCAAATATTTTTTCGCTAATTAGAAAATTTTGAAGCTGTATTAATTACTAATAAAGTCCTAAAAGCTCAAATATCTAAAACAACAAATAAAAGTTTGGGAGATGAATAAAGCAGCAACTGGGTCGAAAAGGACCCGAACGACGCAGCAGGGTTAGACGGTAAAAAGAATTGTCTGCAATTTGCATGTTATGCTGCGTGTATGTGTTTCTTACAACAGGCTTTGTTCCCCTGTACATAAATATAATATAATAATTATACAAATGGAAGATAAGTTATATTATTATATTGTCAAAATACTTTCGTTAACAAAAATTTGTTAGATCTCTTTGACTCCCACACGCTCTATTGCAGTTAAATTAATTAAGCGTAGTACATCCTGGATAACCGATACTATCAAAGCCATGATGCGAATGAAATATAATGCCCCGAAGAGTTACAAACGAAAGCGTAATACTGAACATTATAAATATTAATCCATTCGCAATTATTACATTATTTGCGCCACTCATAGATAATATGAAGTCTTTGTTGAATATCATATGTATCAGAAATGCTACATATAATATAAATCTGTTGAAAATGTTTAATAATATCGTTCCTAACACAGCTATCATAGTTGTATCTAATAATTTTGCGAATAATGAAGATATTAATGAATGTTAATGAATATTAATGATTTCTGGCCTTCTACAAAAATAAAGTTTCTAATAGAATGATTGCCTAGTTTTGATTTCTCAACAAAATATAAATGTATTGTCAAAATTTGCTCAAATCGTCAGAACTTAAATATTCATCTTATTTCTTTGAAAACTTGTTTAAAGCTGTCTCTAGTTAGACCTAGTTGCAGCTACAGTAGAGAGGTCTTAGTAGTATTTAACAAGACCTTGATTTTCAACTAGTTTTCCTGAAAAATATCTGGTAACACTGAGTCCAGAGAAACACCTTTCTTTGCCGCCATCGGTTTAGACTTAGAGCTCTATTACACAAACACGTTTAATGTGCCTTAACTGTCATTACAGATATCCAACTCCCGCTCCTCTATCCGTCTCTGATTTTCCGATCTTGGTTAACCCCAAGAGATCTTGAGGTGTCCGGCTCAATGACTCCCTTTAACCAGTATGCACAAGTAACAGCAGTTAGCACTGGCAACACTTCCTTTGAAGCACTAGGACAGATTCAGATCTCTCCTATGATTCTGTGAGAGACAATTTGCCATTGCACCAACTTGATTTGTGATTATCATCGATACTGCCAAGATACCACGTTGAGGTCCAGATTGTCATAAATTGTGTATTAACGAATAGTGTATCTATAAAATACGTCCTTCGTTTAATAATTGAACAAACTATTGCTTTGCTAGGTTTAATACTTAGTCCATGGTATATGGTGATATTGAGAGCATTTAGCAGTAGGTTAGTGATAACTTTCTGTTGCTGGCCCCCTTTTTGTGATCTACCAAGTGATTTGCATAGTTCTGGACGTTAATACCTTCTTTTTGCAACCATTTAGGCACGCCATCAATAACCAGATGCCAAATCACGATCCTTACGTGCGTCACTTTATCAATCTATAGGTCAACTTAGCCGTGCTTCTTTGGCTTTTTTAACATAGAGCTAGCTCACGATATTGTGTAGTCTTTGCTCCATAGTACCTTATATTTATATTCCATTTTTTGGACTCTTTTTCAAACCGTTTCCTTGGATTTGCCGATTTGGTAAACAAATTGATCGCAATAAAGAGGCACCCCAGATTTGCAGTGTTTTGTCGCCCATTTAGCCTTTTCAGCTGCGAAAGATCTATAAATTTCTGATCTAAGATAGCAAATCTTTTCAAATTTTCGTTGGTTTGATCAACTAATAGAGGCATCTCTTCAGTTGGTGATTATAGGTAGTTGTAAATAAACTGAAGGCGTCCTAATAAAATAATAACGAAGTTTTATCTGGCAGCAAAACCATAGCAGCACGCACGGGCTATTTTACCAGAATGGAAGCTTTTACAGTTTGTTCCATCCGTTTTTTATGTAATGAGAACACCTTAATGTCTAATTAGAACTGTAGGAGACAACTGTTGTGTGACATATTAGACATTTCTTGTTTTCTCTTATACATATACACTACATAGTAGTCGATGAATTTATAAATTATATATTATTAAAATTAATTTACTTTATATAAAACTTATATTAAAAACTCAATTGCTAAAATATGAACCAGTTAAATTTTTTAATTTTAATTAATAAAACGTCTTTCGAAGATGGAGTACAAAAAAGGGATGCAAGTGAAATATTTATATCGTTTGTGCTCGAAATGCGAAGTTTCCTTCAGCCTTTTTTTAAACACTTTTATTGAATGACTTGTGCAGCTGTATAATCGCTTCATCTTAAGGGTACGGGAAGCATAACCATTATACACGCCTGCTATAGCAAAAATTCGGACGAACCGTACCCTTCCCTAAACATTATTGTTGGAGTTTATATCAAGTGAAATGTGGGTTTACCCTAGCGGGATTCTTTAAACGAATAGCACCCGGGAAAGGTTATTATATTGACGTTAAGCGAAAAAATGTTAAATAAGTACAGAGAAAATGCTGCAAATCGGATTTTTGTGTCCACACAAGTGTATGAAGTAACAAAATTGATATTTTAAAGCGTACATCGCACTTTTCATTAAAATGCCAACATTTATCCCTGGTACGTCAGATATTTCATTAGTTATTTTAATTTTCCATTTAATTTCCTTCGGTGACATTGATATTGAAATTTTTTAGACGTTTAAGGGCATTAAAAAGTATCCAGTAACAAAATAAAAACTTTTTAGAATATTACTACAGAGATTTTAATCTCTATAATATGCAAATTCACCATTTCTACATAAATGTCTGTGAATATTTAGGCTGTAGACTGCGTACTGATGCCTAGCATTTGTATTTGAGCTAATAACGCTTAAATTTAATTCTTGTGTAATACTACAATACGCAGTTATTTGTCTGAAACTGGAATATAATCTATAGACCTCTTCACGAATACTTTCCTTAGAATGTATAATCATGTTTGTATTAGAATTTGTGAAAATATAGCAATCTTTATTTAAGAAATAGCTCAGTGTCTAGCATAAAAGTGCAGAGTTAATATAGTTACAAATCTCCCGTAGAATGAAAAGGTTCCTAAAAGATGATTCTCTCGAAACAAGTAGACGTTTTATGCAGTACGTTAATAATGCTTAATTTATAAATATATGTAGAAAATCGCTATAGCCCCCTATACTTTTATATAACGTTTTAGTTCGTTAGGAATGTCTGAGGTAGAATAAATATATACTAAAGAAAAAAGTGCCCTAACAAATACTACCCGCTTTATTCAGGTGATGGATGAATATGTGATTCAAAAATTATCTACGGATACTGTTAACAATACTATCTCTTAGAACACTTGACCACGTCATAAAAATAACTGTGGTTCAATATGATTCATCTGCTCAAAACAAACGATAGCTTGTTTGCAAATAGATAGTTCGGATATTTAGGACGCTGAGCTTAGCTGATGATGATGTTTGCAGCCATCTGTTGGTAGTTAAAGAAAGATGTTTTGAAAATTCTTGATGCTACAATGTATTCTATCTTATTAAAAAAATGATACACTACGAACAGATTTTGTTATGTGATTCTCTAAAAATTGTATACTTTACCTAAATAAAAAAGAAAGCACATCAGAAATAAATGAAATTGCTTCACATAATACCTGCCGGGCCGTACGCTTCTGTGGCGTTAAGTTAAAAGCTCAACCGTAATAGAAGGGCCTTGAATAAATTAAGCCCGCAATCGATTCTACGTGCAATGCGCGAACCCTCTAATGCATATAACTCAATGAAAACATTTATTGCAATAATACATTTTTTCTTGGAACATATTGATGTTTAAAAATCTTTTTTTGCAGCACAACGCATTTTCCCCTCCTGTATAACGGGTGGAGCAAAAGTCCTGCTACCATTTTGATTGCCTATAACTTTGTTCAAAGAAAAGATAAGTAAGTTTGGTTTTCATAAAAAGTTTATTTGGTCTTTAATTTTTTTTTTCGTTATGATCGGAAAATTATATCGGCTAAATCGTGAGCGCGTCATTCAATAATTGAATTGTTGAACGGGCTGTGTATGCTGTGGCCCCATCTTGCTGAAACCAAGAAAATTTCGAATCATGTCTTGATACCGTTCAGCAGTAACAGTAACTCCAATACCTTGGTTATTTTCAAAAAAATAAGGACCAATGATGTTTCCAGCATGAATACCACGCCATACAGTTGTTCTTAGTGGATGCAATGATATTTCATGGATTAATTGAGGATTCTGTGTTCCCCAAAACCGACTGTTCTGTTTATTGATGTGGCTACTGAGAAGAAAATGGGCTTCATCGCTCATTATATCATATTTAGACGAAAAATCTTCAATTTCACCAGGCAGTCTTAGGATTGCATTACTGTACTCAACTCGTTGACCAGGATCTCTCGGCAGCTCTGTTTGGACTAATTAAATTTTGTACGGGAACATTTTCAAATCAGTTTTCATAATTCGTCTTAAACTGCGTACAGAAATGTGTAACTGGGAACCACGTCTCCGATTTGATGTTTCTGGAGACTCTGCAACACCATCGCGCACCAGAGCCACATTTTCAGCGTTACGAGACGTCCGTTGTCTTCCAGAACGAGGTCTGTCTGCTGTCGTACAGTACTGTCGAAAATTCGCATGTAAACGATAAATTGTGGTTTTGTGAGGCACTGGACGATTAGGATATTTTTGACGCAATTTCCGCTGAGTGGCAATAATGGATCGATTATTTTCTATAAATATTGTCACTATTTCTGCTCGTTCTTGTGGCGTATATTTATCCATTACAAAATTTGGACGACTATACCACACAATGGTTAAAGCTAAACTGAGCTAAACGTCACATAACCAAGATAGCGCGCAATCAAAATGGTAGCGCGACTTTTGCCCCACCCGTTATAAGAAATCAAGCCCACTGAAGTTGATTTTATCGCATGTAGCATTTATGAAGGAAAATGGAAAGAGCTGGTTATCGTGACAAAATTTTTAAACTCTATAAATTTTCCCATCAGGGTCTCGAATTTTATTAAAGTATGTAATGTGTATTATATCCTTGTTAATATAAGAGTGCTTTTTGAGTTTTCTACACACACATGACCTTTTTAAATATTTACGATATAGACGGGCTTAACGAATAGGGTTCCAATTCTTAATAACGCTCAAGCAAACGGAGCAAAAAGGAAAAACTGGAGTTGACCGTGTCATAGCATATACTATGTATGTGACGTACATTAATGACAAAATTTTATTCAGATTGTTTTTATATTTTGTATTGACTGTTTTACACTTAAATCTATTATCAAATATCTAAAGAATCAACTAAAACTAACTTGACTGAAGCGCAACTGTGTAAATCGTAAAGTTTTATGAAAATCTTTTAAGCAGTAGAAACGTAATCTATTCAACCCCATTATCATACGGATAGAAAATCTGTTTCCGCCGACATAAAAGCTAGGCTGATTATAGTACACTGACCTTTCACGAAGCTGCTAAACCTAAATATATCCTTAATTAATTTATCATCGCTTCTTGAAGCAAATTTCGCAAGCGAGTTGTTTAGTAAACCAAACAACTTTATTCGCAGGCTGTGTTAATAAAATTAAAAGCAGATTGCGTTGTGTTTTCTTAATGTGGCCTCCTGTTATTGAAAGCATCGTAAAGTTTTACAACTGGCAGTGTAATGTTATAGTGTACTATTAAGTCCATTAAGGGATTGTCTTTATTGCAAATTATGCGGAATACGATATACTAAGCCTATAAGATACTATAATATACCAGAAAACTAACATAATCGAACGAATATATTACAGTACTTAATTAGGTATAAAATAATCTAGCCATTCCTGCATATTCACAGCTTTGTATCTGCAATCTACAATACAGTATATGTAATATACACCCCTTTTTTTATGTGTGGTGGGTGCTTAGTTGCAGTGACTCCATAAGCTGTATTACTTGTCTGGCTATCAAGGCAACTCTTGCGATGTAGTTTAGTGTGTGTAAGTTGTGTTCAAATGGCTTTGTGACAGCATAATATCGCCTTTTATGATGCCGCGCTGTTAATCACTTTGCTCCCAACAGCGAATGGCAAGTCGATCCGGGATTAAACTCTCTGAAAAAATGTCACCGTCCCTACAGAGAATTGAACCCCGGCACCTATCGTCCTCTCACAACGATAGCCAGCCGCCTAACCACTGCGGTCATCGACCCGTTCGCACAAGTAATTAAAGGAACATGTTACATACAATGATCGAAAGTAGATGAACCGATTGCAGGATATCAAATACTTCCTTGCCCTTGGAATTTTTTTTTTTCGCAAATGATGAATTATATGAACTTAACTTCTTTCACTGCGTTACTATAGCAATAAGGTTAATATCAAACTTTGATATAAAATTTGATGATTTTCAAACATATGTTTTAAAAAAGGTGGGTGTGGATAAGACACAAAACGATGTATATTACAAATACAACCGCAAAAAATAAAAACTAGTTCTACCGTCTTAACCAAGACTGAGGTATTGACTAGAGCTAAATTGTGGAACAAAAAGGAATGTCCTCAAAAGAAGTCCTATCATATCGCGACTTTTGAGCTAGTAGGGGGGCGGAGAGAGCTGATGACGGTGCTTAATGCTTCATTGACTATTTTAAAGAAGAAAAGCAGAAGAAATAACGGTATTAATACTTAACGGATCCCATCAGAGGTGGCTCAAAAAATCTGAGTGGTAGAAAATATCTAATACTGTATTCTGATCTCAAGATTCTTCTTCTCTTCGACAGTCTTAGAGCAAATGGAGCAATATAAAATGCAATAGTTAGCTTTTAGCTTTCCCTTCTACAAAAAAAAAAACAAGTTCTAAAGAATGATTCAAAGAATGTTCTGTTGGAGTAAATGAGATATATAAATTAACTAAACTATCAAAAATTCAACAAGTCTTAGATATAATGTGAATATCGTTCTAATAGATTTGCTGCAGTAAGTAGACTAATTGTAAGTAAAGGAACTCCAGTTCCAGTCGAAAATAGTTAAGGCTTTGTAGGCTCTTGTATAAAAAGAACTAAACATTACTAATGTAAGTAGTTGTTTCGATTACCT